>JAUCMX010000001.1:26118243-26145743 GCA_033459395.1 Hemibagrus guttatus
CAGTGCTCCAAACTGTACACATGTACAAAACCACATAGAAGATGGTGGCGTGGCAGTAGCATGCAGTGGCCACTCTAGAATAAAAAATGACTTTCACATAGTACATGGACATCAGAGTAACTGGTGCTCATGTCTACAATTATCAGATACTAATACAGTGCAGAAATCATGCTACAGCCAATGTGCGTGTATGATCTCCTGTAAAAACTAAGCTATTTTGGCTTGGTGTTGCTTGATGCCAGTGGCTGGGAGAAGGAAAATCGAAAATGGTGTGTGGAAAAATTTGGAAGTGCAGCAATAGGGTAGTTGTCCATGCTAGGCTAAAAAAAAAACCCCTTTGCTGTCCAGATCTCCTGTTCTTTCTACTCTACTAACGTGTGCTCCCTGGACAATAAACTGGACCTCATCAGACTCCAGCAGACTACACAACATGAGTTTGTAGATTGCTGTCTGTCCCTGAGCCATGTCTCTGTGAAAAGAGTCCCAGATGTAACCATTCAGCTAGAACCATTGTGCTAGTTTCTAACTACTGTTGATATTCCTTGCTAGTGGAGTTTGACACTTGGATTTGAGAGACCATTTTATTTATTATGGGAATTCACTACTGTTTTCATTATTGGAGTGTACATTCCTCCAGCACTAATGCTAAAGAGGCACTTTGTGAACTCCATGGTATAGCTTTTTTTGTCTTTGGCAGGCAGCGGTTGCCTAGTCATAAGTTTGCTTTGAGAAATTTGATTGCCCTCCACATCCTCACATGCTGCTGCTCCAAACTGTTGCTAAAATTGTCATTAAAGACTAGTAGATCTTCTAAATATTCCACAGCATATACATTGTGGGGCCTCAAAACCCAAGCCATCAGTCTTTGAACTGTGTCTGGCACCCTGAATAACCAGGAAGTGTGACAAATTGGTGAAGCCTTCTCCTTGCAGTCTTCTCCTTCTCTTTGGGCACTCTGGCCCCAATTCATCTCTTTGCCACTTCAATCACCAGAGCAACAGGGACTGCCTCCCTCCATTTTTAGGAGTTTAAGGTGATCTTGCTGCTGTGCATTTCCCTTGTTTGTGTGCACAACTTTATAGTTGGCTTGTTCTACTCGCCTTGTGACATCAAAGGGCCCTTCAGTGCTCTTCGCAGTCAACATCCTTAGAGGCTCTAACCAAAACTAATGCAAAGTGATTTCTTCGTGTTGACTGGTCCAAACCATTCCAAATCTGTCAAAGAGGATCCCCTGATAAAAGATGCACAGTGGTGCATTTGGAATGGCACCAGCTGACATTCATGGCAAGACACATACCACTGACTGATATGATGGTGCATGCCTGGCTGATAAAAACCGAGACATTAATTTAGCTGGTGTTTTCCCTACCCTCAAGCTGCCCTAGCATCAGGTTTTAATAACGCAGAATTTTGGTTTCCTGTGGCTTTTTGGAACCAACATATGGTCCTGTGTTCTGAGTTGAGTGTTGCAGCTTGCTTTGTATGATTGGTCTAGAATAATAGAAAAATGGGGAAAGGTCAGTGACCTCTAAGCTTCAACTTCCTTGCAACTGGTGGATCAAGGTCTGACCACTGAAAATCACTGTGGCTAACTTTGTACAGTCCAATCTAACAATAGTGGACAAATGTAAAATCATCTTGAAGTATATGAAAATTTAAGATGTACAATAGATAACAAAATGTCACTGAAGCATGTTGTGGAAGAGTGATTACCTCAACAGAGATCAATGATGCATAAACCTGCATGAAATTAGGCCATATTTACAATAACCACATATGTGAGGAACACAGTTATTTTAGTATGTTAATAACTTTTATATAGAGAGCTCAAACAAATTCTAGGTCATGTGTACTGATTACTGCACCATTACTGCAGGTTTGTAGAAATGCAGAGGAAGAATGCAGATCCCATATGCTTACAACAAAGAATTTGTAATGAAAATGAACTTGGAATAAATATGTTTACCATTTGTTAATGATGCAAGTGTAACACACTTGGTCTTTGGGTATTGAGGTTATTAAGCCAATGTGGCTGCAGGCTTTTATTTCAACCACGCAGTAGCCACAACTGATTCCACTTTGAAAGGTTCATCTTGGTCTCCAAGCATTGATAAAGTATGCTTCCTTTTTGGCCACAGTGGCCCTGTGTAGAGAAGAACTTTAACTCTGTGTTTGTAACTGTTGGAGGCTATTAAAAATCCATAACTGCTTTATTATTAATAGTATTATTCAGTAGGTGTGTGTGTGTGTGTGTGTGTGTGTGTGTGTGTGTGTGTGTATACACTGCCTGGCCAAAAAAGTGTCACTACCTGGATTTAACTAAGTAAAACGTTAAGAGCCTTCCATAAAATAATTGATGCAGTAATCAAGATGTTTCCTCTGGCAAGAAGTTATTTAACCCTAGATGATGTAGTGAGTAGCTTTTCATTTCTTAAACGACCATGTCGAAAGACATATCCTGTGGTCATGGAAAACATCTTACTGTCTCAGAGGTCAAATTACTGGCCTGCATTAATCAAACAAAACAACTAAGGAGATAGCTGAAACTGATAAAATTGGGTTAAGAAAACCTGGAAGGATAGTGGTGATAGTGGTCAACCTTGAGGAAAAAATCTGGTTTAATAATGAAATTAAGAGCATTTTTGCCCACATGTGTGAAGAGAACTCAAGGGACTAAACAACTGGTAGGTCAGACCAGGTTTGGTTGTAGCTTTTCAACAGTTGATGCAGCAGAAGGAAGGAATCTCACATTTTTTCCTTATTCTATATTTGAGAGGAGACTTTGGACTGTGCACCATGAAAGAAGCACCATTTTCTAACCAAAAACAGTTAGTCAAAGTTAAAATATCGGTTATATGATGTCCTTTGCTTTTCTTCAGCATTGCAGACTTTGTTTTACAAGGGGGTTGTGATGGTTTTCTTTTTTTAAATTTTAATTTTATATATAATTTGTTAGATATCCCAATGCTGAAAAGTGCTCTGGCTTTAGAAGAGAACAAGGCCTTGCTTGCAGCTTATTCTAACTCAAACCAGAACAGTGCATCAGAGCTTGAGAGGACGCCAACAACTGAGAAATCCGAGCTGAGCCATCAAGTACCAAATCTTCAATCAGAGTTGCGTCCTCTGAGGAGCAAATGGAATTGTGGAGGTAGACGAAGGGGAAGCCAACCTCGGACTGGACTCCAAAAATGTCGTCCAAGTTTACTAGAGATGGTGAGAATTGCTACAGTATATCATACACATTGCTTCAATTGGATTTATTCTAATAATTCTTCATACATGTTTTTACTGTTATGTTTGCTCATGAAATGTTATGCAGTCCCCTCTGAAACTACTGGAATGACAAGGCTAATTCTTTTTCTTTTCTTTCTTTTTTTTTATGTATACTGGAGATTTGGGTTTGAGATCAAAAGATGACTGAGAGAAGATAATTAGAATTTCTTTTATTTATATGTAGGTCTTTTAAACTATAGAACATGGCCCATGTTGTACCAGACCACCCAATTTTCAGGTAAAGAAAAATGTGTGACAGGACACACCAGGGTAACAAACACCTGTTACACTGATTGTTTTACCAATAAATAGCTTTGATTTGGTTTTAGTCTTCTGTTTCAGCTGTGGAGACTGCATTTGCTATTAGAAAGTATAAGCCACAAAACATCTGAGAGAGCTGTCTTACTAATGCTTCTGAATGATATTCTCAAACATTGGAAATGTACTGAAAAATGAAGAAATTGCTGGTGTACTGAGCAACAGATACCAAACACTTCAGCCAAGAAAAAATAGCAGCTGATGACAGAAACATTGTGAATGCTGTGAAGTAAAAATAAAAAATCAACAGCCAGAACCAAGGTGCCAAAGTGTGGAGGATGTGAAAGGACCAAAACATTTAAGCCCCTCTGTAAAACATAGTGGAGGTATATAGCTTGGGCCTGCAGGGCTGCTTCTGAAGCAGTTTCACTATATTTTGTTGATGTAACGGAGATATTTGCTGGAACATTTTGTCTGCTAAATGCACCTGAATTATCAGCAGAAGCTTTATCTTGCAGATAAAATCTAAATCACTGCCAATGCAACATAGAGCTTTATTAGGTGTAAAAAGAAAGATATTTTAGACTGGCCCTGTCAGGCACCAGATTTGAACCCAATTGCGCATACAGTTCACCTCCTAAAGAGAAATTGCTGCTTGTTTCATGGGGTTTCTCCTTCAAAGAGTCTGTTATAAAGCATGAAATAGCATCACCAAAGTAGAAACCAACTATTTGGTGATGGCAGTGGGTCGCAGTCTTGATGTAGTTATTGCAAGCAATGGATATGAAACAAAGTATTAGGTGTAATTTACTTGAACTTAATTTATTCGTGCTTATTCAGTTCAATTAAATTTTATTTGTATGGACATTATAAAAAAAAATATATTTTTGGAATTTTTATATTACTGTAAAGCTTTTATTTATATTTGTCTGTTATATTGCCTAAAATTTGGGTAGGCTAATTAAAAAAAAAGTTTTATGTTAATCTAAATATAATGCCAGGAAATAAATCCTGAAGCCTTGTTTCATATCCATCTTTTGATCTCAAGCCCTACTATGTTTGGTCTATAGCACAGAAAATTTAATTGGTCTGTTCCTATAGTTTTGAAGGGGATGGTATGTAAAATGCTGATTTCTGTAAACAGTGTATTTTATTCCTTATAGTTGCTGGCCCCAGATATTCGCCATGAAAGGAATTTGGTGCTTCAGTGCATTCGCTATATAATCCAGAAGGACTTCTTTGATTTAGCTTGTAAAGACACAGACCTGGTGAGGCCAGATGTTGATTCAGTAAGTATGAAGGGTTCTGTGTCAGGAAATGATGTTGGTGGAAGTGGTATAACAACATAATTATCTCTGGAATGGAACATTCAGCTGTGATGTGTTGCCTAATCAGCCAGTCACAGGAAGAGAACACTTCCTTTGTATTTAAGAAATACACTGTGCAGTAAATGACATGACACAGGAAATGGAGATCATTGCTCGCAGCCATAAGGATTTTTATCTTTTTGTCTCTGATGAGATACAGCTGACCCCAAAGATCACTGTACTGATATTACTATTATTATTTAATTGGTGTGCTGCACAAACATATCAGCCAAGGTCACTTCTGCTTAGTAGCTGGTGATTGTTCTAGTGGGGTACCACAGGACAGAGATGTGCCTAGGCAACCCTTACAGCCAATAAATCATTATCAGCTGGAATACACCACAGCTACTTTTTTTTTTTTTTTTTTTTTTTTTTCAGTGGCCATCAGGATTTATTAGATTTTGTTGTAAAAAAAAAAAAAAAGAAAAAGATCCAATTATTGTTAGTCATTTGAGACCCATGAATCTTGTCATGTGAGTGAATACAGCAAGAATGTTGACTACAGTAGAGTTGAGAACTGTTTACCAACAAGAAGAATGAGGTCTTTGAGATGTCTTTGCTGTTTGGTCACCAGTGCTATGCTGTTTAATGGACAAACAAATTAAGACCAGTGAAGTTTGTGTATATTAGTGTTTTTGTTTTAATTTTTATTTCTGTGTTTGATTAAACATGATAACCCAATTTATGTGAATTATTGTAATTATTACTTTTTAAGTTTACTTCAAGTAGATAATAAACTACCTATTTCTTCATGCATGCATGTTGAAGGATTGGACAAATTTTTCTGTCACACCTTTTTAATAAACATACTCTACACATTTAAACATCGTTTCCCAGCATTTTAATTTTATACTGATTTAATGCATAGTAAGTTAAATGTTTGACAGACTTGACAAAAGAATCTGCTTAACTGTCATGAATGAAAAAATTTCCTGAGATTATTTATGAAGAGTACTGCTATGAATTGATCTAATTTAAATCTAATTACAATTTATAGATATGACATTGTTTTAGCCTTTGCAGACGTTTCATTTATTATTATATTTTTGTCATGCCCTTCCCAAACTATTTTTCTGTCTCATGTTGTGGGTTGTTGCAGTATGTAACCACACAATGTAATATTTAGATTTTTTTTTTTTTTGCGTAAAATGTACAAAGCCCTTGTGAATGGTTGTAATATTTAGTTGCATGTGACCATTGCCTATAATCCTTAATGCAAAACCCACCAATAATGAACAATGATGCTGCAAATAACCAAATATTGGTGATCTATTTGTGCTCTCCTGATCATTTTTTTTTTTTGTATTTTTCTCAATACTTTTGCTGCTACGTCTTTATTCATTAAAGATTTTTCTAGAGACTGCAGAAGCCATCCATTTTGAATCTGTCTTAAATCCTCACCAGAAAGGTAAAATATTATACTTGAATGCAACATTTGAGCCTGTTCAGTGCATGATGTTTAGTCATTCTTCTTCTGTCATTACTAATAGCTTCATTACAGTTGCTATCAGTAAAATAACGGTAGGGATAATCTGGGTGCCTTAGGCAGAGATGGCAAACACCAAAGTGTGTCATTAGAAGGGCAGAAAGGACCTCATGACTCAGCATCATAGTTGCAAAGCTACTTAACATGCTTTGCCTATGGCACATGAAATTAGCTATGCCTTTAGGTGCAGCAGCAGTTTGTAGTTATGAGGGATGTGAAAGCAGGGTGCTGGATATGGCAGGTTACCTTAGGGTCCTAGGCCAGCATAGGTGTTCAAAGATTGAGGAGGATATAAAGGCATGGCAGAGGTGTGTAAAATACTGAAGGTGAATGCTTTGGGCCCATCCCAATGCAGCATAGCAGTATAGCTTACAGTACAATATAGTTGCTGAACTGCTGGATGTGTAGGTGATGCTCCAAAAACAGTGTGGTCTTTTTAGACCATTGTAGTTTTGAGGGCAAGGACTTCGATGGTGCTAGGCATTTCTTGCAGTTTATCTCATAGTCTCAGAACAGACCTAGTTTATTGGTGACAGGCCAAGTATAGGGAGCAGACAAGCATGATGAACTGACTAATTTGCTAGCAACCTTGATTCAATCAGGTTAATACATATTCATAATGTGTCTCTTACCTAAGTGGAACAAGAACATAGAAATGCTCCCTCTGTTTCAGTAGACTAATTAATATAACATGAGACCATACCAAGACACACCCAGGAACTTTGATCTAATGCTAGATCTACTAGATCTCTTATACCGAAGGTGCTCAGTGTAAATGAAACCATTACTAATTGGGGATTTAATGTACAGTATTTAAGAGTTGAAGGTGACACATAACATTATAACAGTATTCTAACCCCTAAAAAAACAACAAAGAAACAATATACGTAGGCTTGGTATCAACAGAAATGTGAACACTGAATGCATCTTTTGCAGTGAATGTGTGAGACCTTAAGTAATATTGCTATAAAAGGAAATTTACAAATTACTTTTTTTTTCCAAAAGAAGAGAGGGCCCCATTTCTGTGCCCCATTCAAGGTATTATAAAATGAACAAGCAAAAGATGAATCACAAATACTTAAAGCAATCCATTTTAATAGTCTCATCAATTTGGTTTTGTTACAGAAAAGTGCTGTTAATCATTGTCACATCATTCCCAAAACTCATAGCTACAATATAATGTCCAAACCGAACTTTAAGATGCTAGTTAAACATATAACTGTGGGTCTGTGAACATTTGCAAATCGTCTGCCGGCTGACAACCTGAATGCCTTTTTTTTTCATGTGCAACAACAAATGCAGTCTTGCAAACTGAAGGCTAAAACCGGTAGTAGATGTTTAGCACTATTTATTGTTTAAACAGGCAAATAGATACATAATTTTATATCAGTTAAATGTTCTTTATATTACTTAAAGAGAGGTTGTGGTAATTAAAACTGCGAGTTTATATAGTTTTACAGTATGAGATTTTATACCACACATTGGATAAACACTGCTATATATTATTGAAATTGTATCTCAGCGGATCTTGAAAAGTGATCACTCACTTTTTTTGTTTTCATATTATTTAATGTATCTATTTTAGGCGATTCATTCTCTAAATGACTATTTGCTAATTTATTGCATTTATGTTGATTACTAGTGTTATTTTTTTCATTAATACATATGTTTGTTGGGGCTAATTTGTTTTATAATCATAAGAAAAAATGTAATTATAAATCCTATTATGTTCTTGTTTAATCGTATACAAAAAATAATAAGGTAGCATAAATTGTCCAATAAAATCACAGCTCTTGTCTACGTCAGTAGACTGTGACTAGATCAGCTGATCCATACACCCCACTGATATGGACGATGTTTGTGATAACATGTTCATCTGAGAACGTGCTGTTAATATTTAAGACAGAAATAAAATATAAAACTATCTAACAAAAAAAACGCTACTGCTATGCTATCGTCTCAGACTGATGACGTAATTTTCACGCGACTCCATGTCTTCTTGCTACGTAGAGGCATAACTGAATCGCAAATTAAAGATAAGCCAAAAGAAAGTAATACCACAAAACGTAAAATGTATCATATTGTGATATTTTAATTTTTGTCATTATTAAATTCGTCCAGTTCATTGTATAACCAGCTAAGCAGTGAACCCGTGTTCACTCTGCCGGGTGCGCGGTCTCCTCCCACTTTTGTCGTCAAGGGATGAATTGTTAGCCTGTCTGTTAGCATGCTAACTAACTACATTCAACTATGCCAGTGGACGGCTGAAAATCAAAAGAAAGAGGATGATACAGCAAACCTTCTAACAACTGCGAAATGGATTTACCAATTTGACAATCATTCGAAGAGGACTAAAAACAGAACAAGAATTGTACTGCAGAAGGTGGTCTAGTTGCTTTTTCTTAAGTAAACATTCAAACAGATTAATAAGCGCTCCAGTCCTACAATGTTTGACACAATATGAATAAGATGGTGTCGTATGACAACAATTTGTATGAAATTATCTAGCCAGCTACTATCGTTGTATGACAACGGATGACATTCTCCAAACTGAATTAGCGACATAGGAATATGTGTTTCGATAACGGATGCGTTGTATTGTGCTTAACACGCACATGCACTTCTGCATATATTTCAGACATGTCAGTTTGCAACCAACCTAGCAATCGCTGGGAAAGTATTTTAGCATTGTAGCTAGTGATTCTAGCACCTACCTGTTAAGTAAGCGTTTTTGCCAAGCTCTATACAGCCAGTCAGTGCGATTAGCATTGTAGCCGATTATTGTCATGCGTCTCACACGAGCTGGCACCTTTTGTTTTGATCTGTGAATATTAAACTGGACTTCACCGTTTGATAGCTAGCGTTCCGCTAACTACGTGAGTCCTTAAACCGGAGCTCGTTCACTAGCCGACCCTTTTTTAAATGTATTTTTGTTTTTTGTTTTTACAAAAGCACGTGTACATTTGCTTCTCTTTACTTAGTGAATGCAGTTTTATGAAATGCATCAATCTGAATCAAACGGGGATTCTCTCGGAACCAAGAAGTTGGCACACGCATCGGTTTTTACTAGTCACGGGGGCAGTGATACGGAAAGTAGTGGTACATCTGGCTCGTTGAACGCAGTCAACATGAGCTGTAATGCCATCTTGACTGATGACCACAAGTCATCACTATTAATCCACAATGCACCCCCTGCTGGATCATCCTCACCAAACCCTCATCATAACTCCACCTGCCTGAACGTACACATGCAGCCGCAATCTCAACAAAGTGCTGGGGCCCAAGTAAAAAAGAAAAGTGGCTTCCAGATTACAAGTGTTTTGCCAGCACAGGTCAGTGCTAGCACTAACAACAGTATAGCAGATGATACAGAAAGCTATGATGATATGGATGAGTCACATACTGAGGATTTATCCTCTTCTGACATTCTTGATGTGTCTGTATCACGGGCCACAGACACAGGGATTCCTGAGAGTTCTTCAGAAGAAACACTAAATAGTATACA
Organism: Hemibagrus guttatus; assembly: GCA_033459395.1. NCBI lineage: Eukaryota > Metazoa > Chordata > Actinopteri > Siluriformes > Bagridae > Hemibagrus > Hemibagrus guttatus. Next base: position 26,128,133 of record JAUCMX010000001.1, read on the forward strand.
TGGAGGAGAGACTCCTGGAGTTATATCACCTAATGAACCAGGGAATCTTCACCTGCACTCTGTTCAGCCAGGATATATGTTAAATGGGTCTATTCATCACCATAACCATCATTCTCCTGGACACCATAAGGACCAAGGGATGACCTCAATGCCTACACCACAACAACCATTTCAAGGGTTAACTGTGTACTCTTCATCACTTAATAGCAATGCTTTATCTCCAGGCACCACTGTGCAGTCTGTTGCTGTTGTTCAGAGTAGAACCCAAAGATCCGCTTCAGTCCAAGCTGCTGCTGTCGATGTTAGTGCCACTGGAAAAGTGAACCAGATCTTATTTTCAGGTGCAAGTGGTACCAGTGAAGCAGGTATGTCTGGAGGTGTGATTGGGTCAAATGCTATTGGGGGAGGACTCCTTGGCACAACAGTGCCTATAGGAAACAGTACAACAGGAATTACATTAACAGCTCTACAGCCTTCCGCTGCATCCAGCACTGCTCAAATTCAGTCTTCCACAGCCATTGCATCCCGTTTCAGAGTGGTAAAGCTGGACTCCAGTTCAGAGCCCTTCCGAAAGGGACGGTGGATGTGCACAGAGTATTATGAGAAAGAAGCTCCTGCTGCAGCTCCATTTTCAGATGCAGCATCTAGCTATCAAAGTGTGGATAGCTTTTTACATTCTGAGACTGAAAGTACCAGTGGAGATTCCTCTTGTAGCACGATGAGTGGATTAGGAGATCAAGGAATACAGCCTAACCAACAGACCTGTGTACCACCTGCTGTCTCTGTTCTTCACCCAAGTCTTTCCCAAAATACTTCTCAACTTCACACACATTCCCAAGATGCTGGAATACACATTCTTACTTCACCACCTGTAGCACCCCCTAAAAACACACAAGTTGTGTCAGTCCCAAGTCTATTAGGAACTGAGGGTCAGCCTTCCCCTCCCAGTGCCCAACAGCAGATCCCCTATATTGTAGAGGGCCACTCTAGCCAGTTAAAGAGTGGCTACCCTATAAATCAGCCTTCTATGCTCATGAGCCAGGATTTGCAGTCAGTAGATTATGCACAGGGCACCCAGGCCCCAGCTCAGTCTCATCAGATGCTGCCAATTCAGAGCAGTGCAACACCTAGGGCTACTACAGGACCTAGCCTTCCAGCAGGGACACTCACAATGACTGTCCCACAGTCTGTATCTCCAAGGCCCCAAGTTTCAGTTCCACAGATGTTGTTGTTAAAAGGAAGCACAATAAATCAGGTCCAGCAACATCAACTACAAATGCCTCCAGAGCAGCAACAGCAGGCCATTACTAATCAGCCACCCCAACCAATGTCCTTGAATACAGGCCAGACTACACCTAGTATAGCTTCCTCTTCTTTTCAGAGCAATATTCAACCAGCCATTCCTCCATTCCTCTTGCCTGGAGGTCTTGTTGGCGATCACTCTGGTGGGCTAGGTCTGGCCTTGCATCACCAGGGAGGCCAGTCCTCCCAGATTGCCTCAGCAAGAGGCTCTTATAGTAGTGTAGCACCCCTGATTGCCTCCCAGCTTGAAGATGCCAGCCGTCTACTTTTCCAACACCAGTCCCTACTTTCTTTGCCCCGGCTGGCAACAGGCAGTGTGTCGGGGCTTACTGGACAGTGTGGCTCTGAAGCAAGTACCAGTTTTGGACAGGAGGGCAGTGCCAGTGGAGATGCCAGTGCTTTTGCCATATCTGCGGGCACAGATGAAGACAGGTAAGAGTTATTCTGACCTCAAATGTATATTAATAAAACTGAAACAAACATTTTTCTATCTATTGCTCATGCAGAGATAAACACCAAGTGCTCTCTTGTAGTTTTACCATTGAAAGCATTAGGATTGTAAGATATAGAATTGTTTTGCCAAAAATAATAGTCTCCTGTTATATGAACTATATGGACAGTTACATAATATAATTCACTAGACACTGAATATTAGTTAGATTACATGAGCTTATTATATGAGTTTTATTTTAATGTACTGGAAACATAATCAGGCTGTATATTGACTCAGGAAGAACAATAAGAGCACTGTGCTGCAAGTATTCAACCTCTATATACAAGCCTTTGACCTATATTCAAGCTTCTCTCTTCAGCCAGCTTTGTCATCTGTCAAAGTCTGGTGCTGCATCTCCATAGTTCTATGTAGAGTCAGCAGGGCCAACATTATTAAAATTGCTCTGTGAGTGTCCTTCAGTCTTTGCCTGCTCATTCTCTCTCTTAGGCCTTGCCTTGCCAGCTAAAACCTGGTCACTACCCTACATGAGACAGCAAGGGGTTGTGATGCCAATATCAGTTGCCTTATTGTTTTGCTTTAAGTGTTATACATACTTGTAAATAATGTTCATGCCTTATAAATATATGTTCATGTCTTATAAATAAGAAACATTTTAAAAATCTTATATTATATTAACAAACTGCCAACTCATTTAATAACAATCTCATTTGCCTATGCACTTGTTTTGCAAAATGTTTTCGACCTTCTTTGTGATGGCAGGTATTGTGAAGTTCAAATTAATACAGTTGTTCAGCAGCCCATTTTGCTAGACTATACTGAGGTGGCTGCTGTGCTTTAACTATTGGTTCTGTCTACAGGCAGTTCTGTTTTTATTTGAACTAGTGTAATGTTGCTGCCAATATCACTTATCCAATCAATTTTCCTACCTTTTCAGGAAAATTAGTATTATGCTAAACCTAAATCAAAGGTCTAAGCCCTTTTTAATTGTGAAACGTTTTACTCTCACGGTCCCCTTTATAAGGAATCTGAATTAATGCAGTTATACAATCATCCATTCATGTGGCAGAAGCACATTGCAAAAGACCATGCCGATAAGGTTATAAACTTTAGTTAATGTTCACACGAAACATCAGAATGAAAAAATGGTGTGACATTTGTGACTTTAATCTTCGTGTGGTTGTTGATGCCAGTTGGGATACTTTGAGTATTTCCGAAACTGCTGATCTCCTGTGAATATTACAGACACCACTAGAGTCTCTAGAATTTACTCAGAAGTGCAAAAGTCAGAAGTAGCATCTGCAGGCTGAAACTACTTTTTGATGAGAAGGATCATAGGAGACTGACCAGACTGGTTTGAGCTGGTCTAAGCACTCTTTACATTTGTGATAAGTGGAATAGCATATTGAAAAACACAAAACATCAAACCTTTAGATGGGCTACAACTCCACTCCTGCAAGCCAAGAACAAGAACCTGGGCACAGACTCACCAATCTGGCCTTTTTTTCTGATTTTTTTTTCAAGGAGATAAGTCACTTCTCCTTGCACTTGTGTTCTGTATAAACTTTTGATACTGCTGCAATTCATAAACATTCCAGAAGTTTATGAATTGCTCAAACCAGTCCATCTGATACCAGCATTTCCATGTCATAATCAAACATCAGAATGAAAAAAAAAGTGATTTTTCTGACATCGATGTGAGCATTTTTCGATGCTCCTGACCTATATACTGTATGTATGGCTTTTTTTTCATTGCATGCAGCTAACTGCATGAATGTACAGGTGTTCTTAAGTTGATGGTGAGTGTATTTTGGTTTCCTAAAGACAGAAATAAGATGTTTTTGTAAAGGAAATTGAGCCATTGTTTTTAAATCATCTTCATGTGAAATCCTTGTAAAATCATTTATCAATTCTACATGTGACAGTAGTGAACCTTTAGACATCCCAAATCAACCATGGAATTTATTGTCCTGGGTTTTTCGGTTTTTAATCCGTTCATGCCTGCCATATTTGGCTCTGTTCTAACTCAGGACTTTGTTAGCATTGGTTAACATACTTGTTTGGCAAGTATGCTTAGTCTTTGTGTTGATGTTGGCTGATTTATGTGATTGCAGTATGTCATACTGTAGCATAACGGCAAAACAGAGCAGACATGTCTCTGGAAGTACTGGAATCAGGGCAGTGTATTTATTGCCTAGATCACCACTCAAGTAAGCATAATCACATACTGTAAAACATTTGTCACCTAATAGAAACTTGATCAAGTCTGGCATTTTGCTTTATTTGTTAGTGCATTCCATAAACACAATTGAGGTTGCCCCATTTCATCTTTCACAAGTTCATGGTAGCCTCCTGGTACCAGTTCTGATTAAGAGAATTTTTTTATCCTGTCACAGCAAAAATATTATGCTCCATTGTTTCTTTCCCAATGTCCTTGTATTTGTGTGTATGCTGAATGTGATTCAGAAACAGGTGCATATGTGGATCATTTGCAGTAATGTATATCCATTGGTGTTTTTAAACTGATCAGTAGCTAAGTAAAATATTGGCTTTGGTAGAAAGTTTCTAGAATCAGGTGAAACGGGTACAGTGACTTGTTTGTTATTTATTAGGGACAACAAATCCCAAACCCATCTGTGTATCAAACAGTACATTCATTACTGCATAATAAAGTAAGCTATTCATCATAAAATAGTGCTTATATTGTGAGGTGAAATAAAGAAGCCCACACAACCCACTTTTGGTATATAAAGTGTGTATGTGTGTGTGTGTTGTATAGTAGGATACATTGCCCTAGTAAGCTGCCACCTCCAGTTTCTGAAATACTCAAACCAGCTCATCTGGCATCAATAACCTTGCCATGGTTAATCAAACTTTTTCTTCATTCTAATGTTTGATGTGAATTTGTCTGAAGCATATGACTCTTGACCTGTATCTGCATAATTTTATGTATTGGCTGAATGGATTACTGCGTAAATAAACAGGTGTTTAAAGTGGACTGACTGTGTGCAGGCACAATTTGTATACCTCCTTTTGAGATTCCGTGCTGACATGACTGCATTGTCAGTATTGAATATACTATTGTACTATTGAATTTGGAGTCAGTGATTGGGAAGGTTACTGAAGAACTGAACTCATTGTCATGTTTATGGAGCCAGTTTGAGATGACTTGTTTTGTAACATGGTGCATTATCATGCTGGAAGTCATTAGAAGGGATGCATGGTGTTGGTGCCAATTTCTGTCCTTACTATCTGTGTTTGTTTCTTAGCAGAACAAGAGATTTATCAGGTCAGGCTATGTGTTTCCAGTCTTCATCTGTCCATTTTTGATGAGCATGTCCCCAGTCTACCCTCAGCTTTTGGTTCCTGAAACCCGACATTGTCTTTTGCTGTTGTAGCCCATCTGCCTCCAAGTTTGACTTGCTGTGCATTTTGAGAAACTTTTCTGCTCACTACAATTGTACTAAACTCAGAGAGGTGATCTGAGTTACTGTTACCTTTCTGTCAACTAAAACTAGTCTGCTCTATGTTGACTTCTTTCATCAAGGAATTTTGTTTAATAAACTGCCACTCACTGGATGCTTTTTCTTTGTTGTACCATTCTAGAGACTCTTGTGTATGAGATGAGAGGGGTGGTTATAGAAATACTCAAACCAGCCCATTTAGCATCAACAATCATAGGTCAAACACAGACTGCATTTTTCCATCATTCTGCTGGTTGATCTGAAAATTACTCAAAACTGCTAGTCCATATCTGCATTGCACTGCTGTCACATGATTTAGCTAATTAGACAGTTGCATTAATGAGTAGATGTATTATGGGAAGCTGTGGTTGTATGTTTAATTTAATTTAATTCAAATGATCATGATGAAGACCAGAGCACAAAACAGATTGCCGCAATAGCAGTTCAAAGATGGCATGATAGTCTCCAAGTGGCTCTATCCGGGAGCTTGGGGGTAGCTCGATGTAAAGAGCGAGAGAGGTTTGTTTGTCATCATATAGTGGTTAAAAACTATGCACATTGTGTGCATATTGCAGGTAGGGACTAGCTATGTCAGCATAACTATAAGTGTGAGCCAGAAGGTGACATGAGTGCTTCCTGGAACATAAAGCGTCTAACCAATCCACAGTCAGCAAACCTGAGTGAACATGTGACATCATCCAAACTCCAGATCTGCTCCTTTGAAAAAAAACTATCCATAAAAAGCTTGACTAAATAAATGTGTTTTCAGCCAGGGACCCCTGCAGTAGCCATTACTACTTGAGGTACTACCAAATAGCTTACACCTTTTGATCAAAGTGTGTGGCAGATCATAAAAAAATGAACATTTGCTCAGAAATCATTCTGTGCTTTATAGGTATTTTATAATCAATGCGAAATTTAACTGTGAGCCTGTGCAGTGTGGATAACATAGGGGTGATGTGTTCATATCTTCTGGTTTTAGTTAGGATTAGTTAGCTGCTCTGTTCTGGACTAACTGGAGCTTGCTTATGCACATACTGGAACATCTAGACAGTTAGGTAGAATAATCCAACCTAGAGGTAAAAAAAAAAAAACATGAACAATTTTTTCTGCAACATGTAGTGACATCTTATTTCTTATCTTAGCAATATTTCTGAGATGAAAGAGGGCTACCCTAGTGATATTATCTACATGAGAGTCAGTAATCAGGAATCTTCATTCAAATAACAAGTTTGACAAATAATGACAAGATTGTGTCAGCACAATCATCTGTTTAGCACATTTTTCAGTGGCCAGTTCCTTTCTTTGCTGGACTTGTTTAAGGTCCTGGCACAGAATGAGGGCCCACCATGCCAACACAGACGGCCTGTCTTGGAGGTACACCCTGTGGGCCCAGAATCCTTTGCTGATCAGTACCTTGTGGCCAAACAAGATGAAGATGGTTCATCTACAGAGGCTGTAGTATTTTATTAGATTATTAGATTGATAATTTGGTTATTTGTGGTTTGGTTTACTCCACTTTTCTAATCAACAAGGTACACTGAAAACCTGATCCGTAATACTTCCATTAACATATTACAGTGAGGAAAAAAAATTATTTAATCCCCTGCTGATTTTGTATTTTTGCCCACGGACAAAGAAATGATCAATCTATAATTTTAATGGTAGGTTTATTTGAACAGTGAGAGACAGAATAACAAAAAAAAACGCATTTCAAAAAAGTTATGCATTGATTTGATTTTAATGAGTGAAATAAGTATTTGACTTCTTCGCAAAACATGACTTAATACTTGGTGGCAAAACCCTTGTTGGCAATCACAGAGGTCAGACGTTTGGCAACTTGAACCTTCAGCTCCCTCCACAGATTTTCTATGGGATTAAGGTCTGCAGACTGGCTAGGCCACTCCAGGACCTTAATGTTCTTCTTCTTCTTCTTCTTCTTCTCCTCCTTCTCCTCCTCCTCCTCCTCCTCCTCCTCCTCTTCCTCCTTTGTTGCCTTGGCTGTGTGTTTTGGGTCATTGTCAAGCCAAAATACCCATCCACAACCCATTTTCAATGCCCTGGCTGAGATTCTCACCCAAGATTTGATGGTACATGGCCCCGTCCATCGTCCCTTTGATGCAGTGCAGTTGTTCTGTCCCCTTAGCAGAAAAACACCCCCAAAGCATAATGTTTCCACCTCCATGTTTGACAGTGGGGATGGTGTTCTTGGGGTCATAGGCAGCATTCCTCCTCCTCCAAACACGGCGAGTTCAGTTGATGCCAAAGAGCTCAATATTGGTCTTATCTTACCACAACACTTTCACCCAGTTCTCCTCTGAATCATTCAGATGTTCATTGGCAAACTTCAGACGGGCCTGTACATGTGCAATATCAACCTTGCAGGTGCTGCAGGATTTCAGTCCTTCACAGCATAGTGTGTTACCAATTGTTTTCTTGGTGACTATGGTCCCAGCTGCCTTGAGATCATTGACAAGATCTTCCTGTGTAGTTCTGGGCTGATTCCTTCCCGCTCTCATGATCATTGAAACTCCTCGAGGTGAGATCTTGCATGGAGCCCCAGACCGAGGGAGATTGACAGTTATTTTGTGTTTCTTCCATTTACAAATAATCACACCAACTGTTGTCACCTTTTCACCAAGCTGCTTGGTGATGGACTTGTAGCCCATTCCAGCCTTGTGTAGGTCTACAGTCTTGTCCCTGACATCCTTGGACAGCCCTTTGGTCTTGGCCATGGTGGAGAGTTTGGAATCTGATTGATTGATTGCTTCTGTGGACAGGTGTCTTTTCTACAGGTAACAAGCTGAGATTAGCAGCACTCTTTTAAAGGGATGCCAGGGACAAGATTGTAGACCTGGACAAACAAGTCCGAACCATGGAGGCCCCATCTTGCAACTTAGAGGACTTAAAGGTCCTGCTATCTGCTGCTAACATCCTGGTGCCCGATACCAAAGCACACCTTCAGGGATCTTGTGGAGTCTGTTCCTCCATGTGTCAGGGCTCTTTTGGCAGGGGGAGAGAAACACTATTAGGCAGGTGGTCATAATGTTATGCCTGATTGTTGTACCCTGTTTATATGGTGAGTGGTTTATAATTAATTTTGCATTCTTATATGGTCATTGGTGTTTGTCATCTTAGGAATATTTCTGTCAAGATATTGTCCACAATTTTTTCCACAAGGAGCTCTCCATATGTAACATTTGACCATAGTTGGCTACATCAAATTAATGAATTTATGGATGAATAAGTTGGGGTCTTGTAAATATACACTATACTTTTTTTCATAAAACACATTTCAGGATAGACTTGTCAATAGTATATAGCTGGCTCTACAGGCTTATAAAATTGTAATGGGTTATAAAGCATATGCTGCAGTTCTCTGAAAGGAGACAATATAAGCCAATATGACATCTTCAAGACCATTACAACTTGCAACTTACCACTTAAAAACACAGTGAATGCATTATTGATCTATCTGCAGAGAAGAACTGGGGGTTTGGGGAAGGGGGATCTGCCATTGTGAGGAATTCAGCAGATTGACAGATGAGAGGAAGAAGGTGTCTTTTCTGCTGGTCCATTGTTTGGGTGAAAGATATACTTGGTGATGCCTCCCACTCTCTCTAGTCTTATGATGAATAAAAATTATGATAAATATTTTAGAAATATTTAATATTCAACATATCAGAATGCTAATACTATGCAGCATAATTAGCAGATAATTGCTGTTTTTGCAGTTTTAATTTTAAAGCACGCTTTTTTTTTGCGTGCTTTCATTTATATCGTGAATATATCAGATAAATGATTGTTTTATGCATTTCTTAATGTTTTGTCTGTCTGGCTCTCTACAGCTCTTTGGGTACCAGTGTTGTGGCCATTGACAACAAGATTGAGCAAGCAATGGTGAGCATTTTCATTATGAACTTATTCTAATAATAGTTAAAGCTAATATTGTCCCTTTCACTAAAACCATGATTGCTTATAGAACCCGATGAAAACACACATTAGGTGTGTGTACGTATTTAGCAGCTTGAGGCTTATTGCGTGTTTCATGACAAAGAATGTGCCAAATTAGGTCCCATAATAAATAACTTGGCAGCAGACTCCCTTCATTCAGAGGAGGCTGGCCACTACTGAAAATTCAAAAACACACAAACCTCCCTTAATCACTCAAATTGAGGAATTGGAGGATGGTTGATATGTGTAATATATAATCGTGGTAACTCGCAAACATTTAGCTGACCTCAGACAACTTTTTATGGCTAGAAATGATCTCAATACAGCCTTGGCTATTATGAGTTTGCTACAGCAAGCTAATGTCTCAGTGCATAAAGAGAAGGATAGAATACAACCAAATTGAAATCAACACTATGAAATGAAAACACACTATGTTCCACTGTACAAATGTTATCTGAAGGGATGAACTCCTTTATCTTACACACTAATTTTATCTTTCATGTTGTTTTTTGGCTTCTCTCGCAGTTCCTGCAAAACAAACACATGCAAGTGATGAACATTTAATATGAGACATTTAATATAAAACATCTGACATTCTGCCATTTAATATGAAATCAGAAAATCATGGTAAAACAGAAAACTCTGAACTGCTCAAGGGGATCTAATATATATAATTTTTTTCTGACCACACCCCCACTTCCATAATCATGCACTTTCCCCATACAACTCCTAGACATATAATGACACTTTGTAAATGTTTACACAGCTTTCGTCATTCATAAATAAACAAAATAGATTTGTTTACACCTCAAACAAATTATATTAAATAATTTTAGTTAATTGCTTATTTTTTACATGAAAAAATCATAAAGAATCATAACCAAAACAAAAATCACAATTAGTACTTGAGATCAGTATTCTCCATCCAAGCTTGCTCCCACTTTATTACATTATTCCTACCAACCAACCCCCCCAGCCCCCTCCCCCCCTGAAATTTTCACTCAGATTAAGAATTGGACTGTTTGCTGGCCATGTTGTTGAGTTGATATGCCTTTCCTGATGAAATGCAAGAACATTCTTTGTAATGTTTTATTGATAGGGCTGAGAATTTTTTAATCATTTTTTATTGATGGACTGAGAAAAGTGTTGCTTCCGTCATTACCTCAACTGTGTAATGTACAGTAATGAATGCCATCTTCCATGTTCCTTTAACTGAAATGCAACCCCATTTCATAAATAGGTGGGGAAATTTAAATGTTTTCTTCAGGCAGGCATCTTTATATGTTTCATTAGAACAGCACCATACAAGTTCTAGCATAATCTTGTTGCCCAGTGCAGATTCATGATTCATCACTGGATTTCACTTTCATCCAATTATCCACACTCTATTGCTTCTCTTTAGCTCAGTGTAATCTTGTTTTCCTCTGTTTAGATGCTAGTATGTAAATCCCATTTCATTTATCCAAATTCTTACAGTGTTCTTACAAACATTGACATTGGCTTTTGTCTTTCTTGGTCTATGTGTTCTTTTTGTAATCTTCACATTTTGTTTATATTTGCACCACATGTTGGATAAACCAAAATCCTTTGCCACACCCCTTTTTGAATTTCCTTCTTGGAGTTTTAAAATTCTTATTTTTATGTAATGACACCTCTCTTGTTGGGGCATTGTTTCCTTTCAATTAGCCCAACAGCTCTTTAAGCTCTGTAAACACTCTGTAGAATAATTTGCATTTGTACACTTGTGGTGCTACCTGTTTTAGAAATGCAGATTACAAGGTGATTCCATATTTTTTTCCACAACATTGAGTGATTCCATAATTTCTTCCTCTACTTGATCTGGAAAATATATAATATATTCCATTAATTAAGCTCATTTCTGTTAATTTGTTTGAGGTATGTTCAATTTATTAACAATGTCTGGCTATTAGAAATTTTATGTCTTATCTGTGATTTATTTGTTTGCTGCCTAGTAAAAAAAGCTCTGTGAATTTCCATTATTTTTGCCAGTGAGTTCAGTTTATTTTCACTGAAACCAAAAGGATTCCTTTTACAAGTGTGCCAGCAATGTTAATGATTTTTCTATTTTTCTGTTGCAACACCATTTGAGATATCAAAATTCCTTTGTAATTAAACATTATGAAGTTTATCATTTTATCCAGATTTGGTATGAATTTTATGGCCACCAAGACGACTTATTAGGATACACATACGCGCAGCTGGAAACTCACCAAGCAAGATATAACAAATGTACTCAGTCCTATCACGATTATGCCAGTTAACCAGAGGGAGAAAGAAAATAAAAACCTCAAAAAATTTCAATCATCAAACAAACCGAGGATAAAACATAATACAGACAATATCTTTACAAATAATAAATAAATAAAAAAAAGAATTGGCCTATATATTGACAAAGTGTCATCCAGATGTTATAGAAATCGCTTGTTCTGTTTGCTAAAATTTAAATATTCCATTGGTATCATGTCAAATATTAGCCATCCTTAAATTGTGGGAGGCTTATGAACAATCCATTTGAACAAGATATTTTTCCATGCAGAGAATGTCAAAATATGTCTAAATAGCTGCCTTTGAAAGCTTTTAATGGAATGTTTGGGTAAAGCAAGAAGCTGGCAATGGGGTTCTAAACTATGTTGGATATTAAAGTTAAGCTTGCCAAATTTTTTACCACTTGCTTACCCACACCTCAATACCTTTTATCTGAGGCACTACAGACACTGTCTTAGACCATCCCTGTAATTCCCATCTATTGTGTTGTTCACTGTTATCCTCAGTGGAGATGGGTAGGTCATGAGATGGTTTTTAAGTGTTGGGATTCTCTAATTTGCCTTGCCATATCGGTTGCTAATTTCTTTCAATTTCTGAGAGATGCTTGTATTGTGTAGCATCCTCTCCATCCATTAAGGCAGAAATTTTCTGTCATATACTCCAGAGCTTTAGCCAACTTGGGCTAAAGGATTTTTTTGCTGAGTAATTTGAAGCTGCAAACTCTCTTATGCTTGCATGTGATTTTGTGCTAATTATCATGGCTAGTGATTCAGTAGCTCATATCAAGACAAAATAAGATCCAAACTCTGTAGTATTATTACTGTTAATGTTACTGCGTTTTTGAACTTATTTTGTCTTTGGAAATATTTTTTGAGTTTTTATTAATGGGCCTTACACCAGGTAAAGTCTTCAAGTCCCTGGCATATTTCTATTTCCTCCTTGTTTTACATATAAGGATGAGTGGCCACATACCTTAGGAAGTTCATCATTATTCATTTTTATAATCTCAACAAAAACAGGCTTACAGACACGAGGTTTAGAACAGAAAGGAAAGGATTATGTATGTATGTGGTGAGAGAGATTGTATGCATCCTGTGTTGGTTGTGTGCTTTTTGCTGTCTCTCATACACAAAACTCTTCTTTGTCTGTCCTTATTTAGAATTAGATTCATAGTTGTTTATTCTTTTCTATTATTCTATTTCCATAAATGCTATATTATGGAACATCATATTGACTTGCTGTGGTTATTATTCTGATATTGCAAGAAGGGTACAAGCACTCCTTGCAAATATAAATATAATGATAATTCTATCAACAAGTATTGTGATGATAGCTAATGCCTATTGAAAGCTGATTGGCTGAAGCCAGCCATGTTTTTGAAGTAAGTAAGTGATTGAAAAAATCATTTACATATTATCAGAATGATACGATACATTTTTTTTGATCGTTATTGAGGTTTCCAATGTGCTGAGTAGATTGTCCCCAACATTGTAAAGATGGTACAAAAATCCTAGAAGTTCTCTACAGTATGTTTTGCATATGTCCACAAGGAACATTTTAATGGGGAATTATAGAAAGCATGAAAAAAGAACATTCACAGTACCACTTACAATACAAAACTGCTAAAAACATGAATAGCTCACCCAGAGGTCAAGTTGAGTAAGACTATCAATTATTACAAGGTGACACTAGCTCAATGTTTACCCTGTGAAATACCTATGTAAATCTGCCTAATAGCAGTCATGTTTCACCATGTCATGCAATCAGGTCATGCTGTTTGAGCAAACAATCATTCGGTTTGAAGATATACTGAAGATATACTCTCCACACACACATACATACACTACCGCTCAAAAGGTTGGGATCAGTCAAAAATTGTATTGTGTTCCAAAGAAACACACAAAATTAGTCTGAATAGAAAATATAGCAAAAGAACAGGACATGCTGACATGTCAGAGTTAGAAATAATGATTTTGATGGAAATGATGAATGTTTTCTTCAAATTTTGCCTTCATCAAAAAAAAAAAAACACCTTTTGCAGTCTGGGCATTCTAGCTGTCAATTTTTCAAGATAATCTGATGATACTTCACCCCATGCTTCCTGGAGCATCTCCAACGAGATGGATTGGTTGATGGAGTCTTCCTCGGTAGCTGAAATATGCAAGTGATCCCAAACTTTTGAGCGGTAGTGTACATACATACATACAGATACACTGGTCAAAAAAATTAAAGAAACACTTTGAAAACACATCAGATCTCGATGTGGAGCAGAGGGCTGAATTCAAAGACACCCTGAAAATCAAAGTAAAAAATTTAAGCAGCAGGCTAGTCCATTTTACTGAAATTTCATTGCAGCAACTCAAAATGGTACTTAGTAGTTTGTATGGCCCCTATGTGCTTGTATACATGCCTGACAACGTCGGGGCATGCTCCTAATTGGATGACGGATGGTGTCCTGGGATATTTCCTCTCAGATCAGGAACAGGGCAACGCTGAGCTCCTGGACAGTCTGAGATGAAACCTGACAGCATTGGATGGACCGAAACATAATGTGCCAGAGGTGTTCTATTGGATTTAGGTCAGACGAGCATGGGGGGCCATTCAATAGTATCAATTCCTTCACCAAGGAACTGCCTGCATGCTCTTGCCACATGAGGCCAGGCATTATTGTGCACCGGGAGGAACCCAGGACCCACTGCACCCATGTAGGGTCTGACAATGGGTCCAAGGATTAAGGGCCAGGGTGCCATTGTCTAGCCTGTAGAGGTCTGTGCATCCCTCCATGGATATACCTCGCTAGACCTGCCAATTCTGGTGTTTAAATGGCAAATGCCAGTCGAGCTCCACGGTGCCGGGCAGTGAGCACAGGGCCCACTAGAGGACATTGGGCCCTCAGGCCACCCTCATGAAGTCTGTTTCTGATTGTTTGGTCAGACACCTTCACACCAGTGGCCTGCTGGAGCTCCATCCTCTCCATGATCTTGAGACTGCAACCTCTGTAGGGTCCAGGTATCGCCTCATGCTACCAGTAGTGACAATGACCATAGCCAAATGCAGAATGCTGTGTTTGATGTCACTTCCTGTGTTTGAACTGCTTACTGCGAGTTTCTTGCCTGTGTCAGCATTTTAATCTTAGTTTAATCTTAGTTTATACCGTCTAATTTTCACTTTTGCCTCAATATTTTAGTCACCTTTCGTTTTCAAATTTTGTACCTGCCCATTGCACTTAATTGTTGAGAGAAGCTTTCTGGGTTTTTTTTCAGTCTTCAAACAGCATTTGGAGTTCTTCAATATCCAGGTCAAATTCACTTAAAGGTACATAGTCATAAATTATGGCTAACTTTCAGCTTGTACAGTGTGTGAGCTGCAAGTTGTTTAGTAATTCTTACTCCATCGTTAGCATTAATTTTACTTGTGATAAGTGTATTTTAGTTAGCTCTCTGACGGAGAAGATATTAGCTTTAGTGGTGCACATCCAGACACTAGAGAAGGATAGTGATGGTGAGATTAGTGTAGTGTCTGTAGAGGAAAGTCTGGATGTCTTAAGTGGAGTTAGTAACCCCCCAACTCCAGCATTAGAGCCCTCACAGCAGGGCGAATGGGTGACGTCTCGGCGGCATAGTCGCAAAGCCAAGGCTAACGCTAAGGCTTGCCCACGGGAGCACCACTCCTCTCCGCTTCACATGTCTAACAGGTCTGCTCTCCTCAGTGAAGCACCCGCTGAGAAACCTGAAAGAGCTCTGGTTATAGAGGCATGTGAAATTAGCTAGGCCTTTAGCGGCTCCAGCAGCACAGGTCAGCTGTATTCCTGAGGTTACTAAGAGTAATATTGTAGAGGTGTGTAAATTAGCAAAGACGATGTCTGATGCAGTATTATGTTCTGGCCCCACCCAATGCGACATGGCAATGTAACTTACAGCAGGTTATTGTCACTGAACTGCTGGATTTCCAGGTGGTGCTCCGAAAACAATATGGGGTTCATAGATAATCGAAGCTCGTTTGAGGACAAGGCTGGCCTGTTAGGACGGGATGGTGTCCATCCCACTCAGAAAGGTACTACTCTCATTTCTTAGAATAGTCTTAGAGCAGGTCTACTCAATCGGTGACAATACAGAGCCAGGGCCAAGGAGCAGACAAGCAGGCTAATCCGACCATCTGCTAGCTGCAAAGAGTAGTTACCCAAGGTTACTAAATCTTTTAAGCTAGCGGTTATCAAACCCCTGATTTAAAAAAACAAACCTCGACCTCGGTCATCTGTCCAACTATAGGCCAATATCAAACCTGCCGTTTATCTCCAAGATCCTAGAAAAGGCTGTAGCACAGCAGTTATGTACATACCTACATAAGGAATAAAATTCATGAAATGTATCGGTCAGGATTTAGGCCTCATCATAGCACAGAGACAGCACTAGTTAAAGTGGTAAATGAGATATTACTGACTTCTGATCAGGAAGTGTCAGTGTCTTCATACTGGTGTTACTCGAACTTAGTGCAGCTTTTGACACCATTGTGCACACTATTCTACTTGATAGGTAGAACATGTTGGTGGCGTTAAAGGAACAGCCCTCTCCTGGTTTAGGTCGTATTTGACTGTTTGTAATCAGTTTGTAGTTCTAGATGGTGACTTAGAGAAGTCGCCATCTAGAACTACAAACTGATTACAAACAGTCAAATACGAAGATTACCAAGATTATGTTCGGTGTTCCACAAGGGTCTGTCTTAGGTCCACTGCTTTTCTCCTTATATATGCTACCCCTTGGTGCAGTTATTCGTGAACATGGCATCAGCTTCCAGTGTTATGCCGATGAGACACAGCTATATGTTTCAGCTAAGTCAGATGAGAGACACCAGCTTATTAAGTTTGAAGAATGTGTAAAGGACATTAGACAGTGGATGCTTACTAATTTCCTCCTGCTTAACTCTGACAAGACTGAGGTGCTTGTACTAGGACCACATGCAGCTAGAAGTAAGCTTTCTGATTAAAGAGTAACTGTGGATGGTCTTTGGTAGCACCTCCAGTAGCAAAGGCTACAGCAGGGGGCAGAGCTTTTTCTTACAAAGCCTCACAGTTATTGAACAGCCTTCCAATTATTGTTCAGGATTCAGACACGGTCTCAATGTTTCAGTCTAGGCTGAAGACACATATTTGTTTAGTCAAGCTTTCAATGTATAGTTTTTCTTAGGTAAAGGAGCAGGTCTGGAAGGTTCATGGGCATAGAGTGTTTGGTGTACTGTGATGTTTGGATGCTGTTGCCTTACCACCCTCGAAAGTCGCTGTGAAGTGGTTGGACACTTTATGTCCCGGGAAGCCTTTATGTCTGTCACCTTCTGGCTCTCCCTTTTACAAACCCGATTCCAAAAAAGTTGGGACACTGTACAAATTGTGAATAAAAACAGAATGCAATGATGTGGAAGTTTCAAATTTCAATATTTTATTCAGAATACAACATGGATGACATATCAGATGTTTAAACTGAAAAAATCATTTTAAACAATCAAAATCATTTTAAGGGAAAAATAAGTTGATTTTAAATTTCATGGCATCAACACATCTCAAAAAAGTTGGGACAAGGCCATGTTTTCCACTGTGTGGCATCCCCTCTTCTTTTTGTAACAGTCTGCAAATGTCTAGGGACTGAGGAGACAAGTTGCTCAAGTTTAGGAATAGGAATGTTGTCCCATTCTTGTCTAATACAGGCTTCTAGTTTCTCAACTGTCTTAGGTCTTCTTTGTTGCATCTTCCTCTTTATGATGCGCCAAATGTTTTCTATGGGTGAAAGATCTGGACTGCAGGCTGGCCATTTCAGTATCCGGATCCTTCTTCTAGCAGCCATGATGTTGTAATTGATACAGTATGTGGTCTGGCATTGTCATGTTGGAAAATGCAAGGTCTTCCCTGAAAGAGACGACGTCTGGATGGGAGCATATGTTTTTCTAGAACTTGGATATACCTTTCAGCATTGATGGTGCCTTTCCAGATGTGAAAGCTGCCCATGCCACATGCACTCATGCCATCAGAGATGAGGCTTCTGAACTGAGCGCTGATAACAACTTGGGTTGTCCTTGTCCTCTTTGGTCCGGATGACATGGCGTCCCAGTTTTCCAAAAAGAACTTCAAATTTTAAATTTGCCCGACTACAGAACAGTTTTCCAC